>CM019825.1:81106271-81121845 GCA_009763385.1 Coix lacryma-jobi var. lacryma-jobi | reverse complement strand
AGCGGATCTCAAATCAAAAGTCGGATCAGCAAACTGCGGATGAAAACGTGCGAAAACAGTCGCATCGGACGCTGGCCTGCGTCCGATGGCCCAGCACCGGACGCGTCCGATGCAGGCAGTGCCTCTCGGGAACCTTACTGGACAGGCATCGGACGCTGCTACAGGGAAAGTAGCGTCCGATGGCAACGGACGCTCCGATGGTCAGCGTCCGATGCTCCTTTGAAAAACGTTGTCAGACGACACGTGGCATCGGACGCTCCGATGTGATGAACACAGCGTCCGATGGTCACAGTCACAATCCGATGGTCCCGAAACAGCACTGTTCTTCCGCGAAATTCACCCGATCTCCTCCGAATCAAAAGCACTAAGGCCTAGACTTGGTATGAGGAGTTTTAAGGATGTTAGTGAGCTATCCCAACGGAGTCATGGCTTGAACCTAACTCCAAAATCGGTGAATTGGAAGAATTCAGACTAAGGAGCAAAAATCGATCCAAAACTAAAATCGCTCGATCTCCTAGACCGTGAGGTTAGAGATGAATTCCTTCAGTGGAAAGAAGTGCCTCATGATCTAGAACAACTTAGTTCAAACGGAATTGTGAAGGATGCACTGAACAAAGAGATCGATCGACGGGAAAAAGTGAAGAAAAGCAACCCGCGAAGAACACGAACAAAACGAATCACAACCACGAATTTGCAACCGTGTGGCTACCACACGCTACAATAGTGAGATTACGGTCTCACTTCCTCAAAATATCACGGACACAGAGGTATTGTTCTCAACTCTGTGGATCTCAGGTTCGCTACAGCAGGGATGTGGGAGAGCAGGAAACCCTAGGAGCAAAAGAGCAAATGACTGAGATAGATGGGAGGAGGGTGTCTCCCGACTACTTATCCTAATTCTAGCCTAAGTCTAATTCCTACTCTACCCCTTCTATTCTAATTACAAAGCGAACTAGCTAAACCCTAGGGTTATTCTGGACCAACTCAATGTAGGGGTATCCGACCGAGCGGCCACGCCCGCACACACTCGTAGCGCACCTCGACGCGACCCTCCCGATTGCCGCCACATTCCGGCCCTTGCTCTGCACCCCCGGTTTTGTGGCCAACGGGGGGGCAACCAGCCTTTTCCAGCCATCCCCCGTTTGAGGGCCCAAAGCTGGGAAACCCAGCCGCCAAGAGTCCATCGCCTTGAGTTTTTTTGGCCCAAACTCAAACCCCGCAGCGCTAGGTTTTTGAGGCCAACCTGGAACCATCCTCAGCCCGAGTTTTGGGCCAACTCGGAAACACCGCAGCCCGGTTTTGTGGCCAAACTCGGAACCGTCCCACGCCCAGGTTTTTTGAGGCCCAAACCTGGAAACCTGCCACCCCCGATGGTTTTTTTATTCCCTGGCTTCTACCCACCAAACCGTCGCTGTAGAAGGATCGATGCACCCCGCCCTTTCACCCCGTCCACCAAACAGTGTCCCCCAGGTCGCTCGCCCGAGCACCCCCGTGCCCCGCAAGTCTCCCCCTCGTCGCTGTCCCGGCTACAGCCCACCACAGCTTGATCCTCAGGCCCTTCGTTCCCTCATTCCAAGCCTCACGTCCGCCCTTTGTCACCGCTTCCGCTCCCTGTCTTCGGCAGGCACGTCTCTACTTGACCTTCACCTCTCCTTCGATCACTGTCTCCTGCTTGACATCCTGCACAACACAATCCAAAGAACATGCGATCAACCCGTTTGACCAACATCATCACTACGGGAACCCTTGCATACACCCTTATCCGCAATATCCCCCTTGATGAGTGCATTGTCAACTACCACCAAATCAAATGAATAGAAGAAAAAGAAGGAAGGAGAAACAGGAACTCGACCAAATACCCAACAGCATGCAAAGCCTAAGAAGGTCAAGTGGAGCAAGCGGAACAACTTGGTCCCCCCACAGCCATGGGCAACGGCTCGACGTACAACCAGCAAAGCAAAGCTACCCTCAATAAGAGTAGAACTGCTCAAACACCGCTACAAATACCAATTGGGCCGAATGGCGAATTGAAGCAAAATCTAGTCCCTCAAGATAGAGGCACAAGGCTCAACACAACATAGCAAAGAAGGCTTATTAACATGCCTTTCGGCAAAGCATGCTCCGAACCAATCAAAATTTCTCCGAACCCACGAGAAACATCGACGACCAAATGCCCTGAAAATGTTTGCTAGTCCCTCCAAGCATAGGCAAGGGCTCAATCACAACTAGCCAAGCTCCCCTCGACAGTGCAAGCAACTAGGAAAACTCCCCCTTATTTTTTGACATCCGGGGAACAATATGATTTGCAAACTCTCCCCCTTCAGTTAAAATGCACTTTCAAGGACACCCATCAACAAGGCAAAAGAGCAGAGGTCTCTCCCTCCTCCCCCCTTCCACACATGCATAAGAGTCAAAATGCCAGTTAGCAGTTCAGGGATATAGTCAAACGAGTGTAAAGAGGCTCTAAACTAATATCCAATGGCAAAACAGGCCACTCAATTAGCACAGGCTCAAACTGAATCACAGATAGCGAAATCATGAACCATAATGAGGTCCAAATGGAGCAGTTGTAGTCCAAAGGATCAGTCACCATCAAATAAGCACAGACATGTATCGGTAGAATTCAAACAATGCTAATCGGTATACAAGGTGAACTCCCTAGGCAGTTCAAATCATCATGCTTAAGAATGAAACATACACTTGTGATTCAGTTAGATCGGATTTGCAGCGGTGAAAATTCACAAGGCCAAATATTAGCATGTGATTTCGAGAGGTTTAAAGCTTGTCATGGCCCTAACGTTTCAACCGAGCGAAGCCTAGCGAAGCAATCAAAGCTTAATAAAGCTACGTTTTGTTCATAAGACATACACGGCTCAAGTTTAACTCACGGTGCAAAATGAGGAAGTCTCAATACCGTAGTGTTGACAAGCATCCATCTGATCTTTTCATTTACTAAAACTTGGTTCAAATTTTAAACATGGATATGAAAATAACCAAGCAGTGATCGACTCAACTAAATACATAGCAACCTAGCATATATTAAAAGCAGAATGGACTCAACACAACCCTACACATGCCTAGGTTGCATATCTCTGGTGACATTTTCAGATTTTAATATACATAATGTAAATTCACAACCGTCCAAAATAGCTCACTCATACATGTACTAGTGACTCAAAAGAGCAAAAGCTACAAGCTCAATATAAGCATCGAGCTACATAGAGAGCAGGTTTACATTTCTAGTGATTATAAACAATGAAGCTCATAATGTAATGCGTATGCTAAAGAAAAAGAGAAGAAGATTAAAAGCAAGTAAGTCTATTAACAAGGTCCCAAAATGTTTCCCCCATCTAACAGGGAAAACACACACCAACTCACCCTCAACCGATTGAGGTTGATCGTCTAAAGGCTTTGTGAAAATAATCAGCCATGAATGATGAGTATCGACATGGCGAAGATCTATATCACCCTTCTCCTGGTGTCTCGCCAGAAATGAAGAGTCACATCATGTGTTTGGTCTTCGAGTGAAGCCACCGTGGTTCTTTAGCAACGCTAATAGCACTCGTGCTTCACCAAGCAAAAGGTACACTAGAAAAGCTCAGACCGAAATCACGCAAAGTGGCCATCATGCCAAACAACTGGGAACACACAGCATTAGCCGCAAGCAACATAATTCAACCTCCGTGGAGACTTAGCGACCCTAGGACTGCTTGCGAGAAGACCACGATACAAGAGACGATCCAATAAACGGACAAGTCCCAGAATGGACTTGCGCTCAACAATGCGACAACCAGCAAAAGCGGCATTTAATAACTGCAAAGGAGAGGGTGTAGGAAGTCAGAATACCAAATCCTGAACTCAGGTGGAAACGAAGGTACCTGAAGATTCGCTTCACCGCCTGACGTGAGAAGTGCGCGTCGACGCCTGAAAACGCGCGCGCACAGACAACCGCGCTGGATGTCCGGGACCGCGTGTCGCCGTCAGGTAATTAGCGCCCCGATCATGCTGCGGTAACTCCTTCTGGTCCACTGCTTTCTCCATCCACATATCCCCGCATCCAGGGCGCGCCGTCGACATGGGTGTTGGAAGAGGCTGGCCTCACCCATAATCTAACCGCTTCAGCAAGTCCTTCGTATACGTTGCCCTGGTGCACAAACGTTCCCTCTCGGGATTGCTAATTTGGCAACTCCGAAAAGAATGTCAGCTCGCCCATCATGCTCATCTTGACACTCCCTGCTCATAGTATCTGTCAAACATGCAACCAAAGCGTGAGAAGACCACCGAAAATGAGATCATCCACCCACGTAAATCTGGACCCAAGAGTGTGTCCTTTGCCTTGCCTGAAGGGGAAAGAGCGTCTTAATCTCTACAACAATCCCTTTTAAAACCCTTAGCTATACAAAAAGTTTTCAATTCTATCATACCCGGCTCTAGGGGCTTGTTTCAACCATATACAGCTTTGTGGAGTTTAAAAACATGGTTTGGAACTTGGGATTTTCAAACCGGGGGTTGCTCAACATAACTTCCTCTTCTATGTAAGCCGGTTAAGAAGCCTCTTGACATCCATTGAAAAAAAAGTTTAAAACCTTTGGATGCAAGCAAAAGCCAGAGTTCCTAATAGCCTCCAAACGAGCTACAGGAGCAAAAGTCTCCTCATGTCCTATCCCCTCCTTCTGACTATACCTTTTGCTACAAGCCGGCCTTTGTTTCTAAACAGTGGCCATCCTCTCCTTGCTTGTTTTTGAAAACCCCATTTTGTCCCATAGGCTTACAGTATGGAGGAGGTGGACCTAAAACCCAACCCGATTTCGCTCAATTTTTCTAACTCCTCATGCATGGTACATTGACACCAATCTGGATCCGTCAAGCCGTGTCCAACTCTCGGGCTCATAATTATCACAAAGCAGATGACAAAGTCGAGATGTGCTGTGACCTGGACCGAGTGAACCCGCCGTCATGCTCCGATCATCGCTGAGGGGGTGTTAGCGCTGGAATGAGTCGTGTCACCCTCCCGAGAAGAAGTAGCCTCCCCCTCCACAGCAGCTGGTGCCATCCCCGGGTACAAAGGTACCTCTCGGGTGTGGCGGATCCACGGCCCAGGAAGTGAACGTGTCGGGGCCGGAGCCATCGTAGAAACCACTCCTTGCGGCACAAGGCAGGTGTAGGGGGTTCTGGGGGAAAAAATTTTTTTTTTTTTCATCCATCCGTCAACACCCGTGCCTCGTCACCAAAAAGAGGCCTCACAACACTACCGACCTCATGATCACCTCACGCGTCAAAACGAAAGAGGACAACAAGAGTCTCGTCGGGTGACATCTGATTTCTCCATGACTCGGTTAGTATCAAGGTTAAGTACACGTATGCTCTAGTGTGAGATCCAGTCCCAAAAATACCCCGTCAAGAATGATCAAGACTCAAATTTTGTCCAGAGGTTTTGCCCTTTTTCAAAATAAAACAATGGCAACCGAGAACTCTAAATATCACCTGGGTTGTCTACCAAATGCACTCATAAGAAGTCTTCTTCAAAAAGGGCTGTATCAAAAAAATGCTATTTGAATGTTCATGCCAGTGTTCTGCTTTTCGGCCCATAGCGCCTAGTAGTCCTATGCTCATCGGCATCGTCCTGGCCATCTCAACAAGGGTCCGATTCTTCCCTCTCTACAACACCATTTTGGGGCGGTGGTGAGGGTGGAGAAAAACTGATGCTCCAAACCAAGGGCGGTCACAAAACTTCTCAAATCTGAATCCTTTAATTCAGAACCAATTCTCACTTCTAATAGCTCGCATCCGAGTTCAAAGGGAACTCGTTCCTGAAGAACTCAAAATCATATTGCGAGCGCGGTAGAAAGTCTCAGTCTTCTCAGTCAAAAATGAAGAACCCACAGATACCTCTAAAGGTAGGTCGTCAACAACAACCAAAACATACCACTTGCCACCTACCGAGCTCACCCATTCCGACCACAAGGTCCATGTTTAAGCTCTCCGGGGTGCGAGGTTCATAACCTTAGTCCACTGGTTTGTGTGGAGCGCAACCATATTCCCATGTTTGCAAGAATGGCAAACTAGATCCTTCTCCATCAAAGCTTGGGGCCATCCTCGGATTATGCCAATTGTGAGCTAAGTCTGGCAGCAAGAGTCGAAGCTTAAATGACCGAGCCTCCTCTGCCACTTCCAAAGATCATAGAAGAAGGACTCGCCAAAAACCGCGGGAAATACAAAAACGCTCCGAGAATTCGCGCGAAGTACATTTCCCAAAGGCCGAAAAAATCAAACAAACAATTGCCATGATGTATCTAAGATGCCGACTAAGTTCGGTTTTAAAACGAAAAAAAAAAAATCTCATAGTCATCATTCAAAAGTTTGCAACAAGAAGCAAGTTAAAATGCAGTTAGAAACAAGAGCAACATCGCTCACAACACCAAGTGCTCATTAACCCAACCCGCACCAACCTGAGACAAACCCCTTACCTTTCTATTGTCGCCGCGGTAATGTACTCCTTTCCACAGCGCCGCTAAAGGCTGGAGAACCACTTGCGTTTCCGGTCACGTGCCTAGAACAAACCGGAAACACCTCCACCAACCAAATGTCCTCCAACGTCTACTACATTCATAACAAGAAATAGGCTGAGCATATACGTCCAACAACAGGGTTGTAGGAAGTAAGGAGAATACACCAGTGTTGGTCCAAGCTGCCTCAAATAACGGTCAGTGTAAAAACCATTCCTAGCCCCTTCTACGGGGGTAGCGATCCCACGCACAGAACACTGGTCCTCTAGGGAAAGAGCGTCTATCTCGATAGTCCAAACGCGTGGTGTGACACGCTCACAAAGCCTCCGCCACGGGGTGTCCGTAGCCTCCGTCAAAGTCAGACCCCGTCGGCACCTCCTCCTTGACGCCTAGACCTTGAGGTGCTGCACCTCTAGGCCTAGCTTGCTCTCCTCGTAGCGTCTCCTCTGACGTTCGGCAATGCACATCTGGAAAGGATTTCACATTTCCGGGTTGTCCATCTCCTCTGGCAGACTCATCTCTCGGCTCCTGTAGCAAAACTCACCCAAGTGACCGTCTATCCCACAGTACTCACAATGTTCCCTAACCATCACCGCACGCAAATGGGTTGTTGGTACTCACGGTGTGGGTTTTGGATCACTTTGGCCCTTCTTGTGGCAAAGCTCAAGCTCCTCCAGATGGTGCATTGTGTCCCAGCTATAGTTTTTTGAGTGGTTGGGGCTTGGGTGCCCACTGCTGCTGTCTTGGGTTAGCTCTCGGGGGTTTCCTCAACCCCCATCTTGGTGGTAGGCTTGGCATGCTCTTTAGGTGGAAAGCTTGGTAAGTTTTGGGAAGTAGTGGTGGAGTTGGGCTTCTCACTGGGTTCAGACCACTCGACTCTCCAATCTCCCAAAAGCAGAAAGATCAACAACACCGGAGGCAAAACCTACACCAGGACCTCCAGCAGCCGCATTGAATTGGGAGAATCAGCACCCCGAGCTTGCTGCTCATTGTCAAGAAACTCCATGACAAGAATTCCGAAGGTCTGTGTTTTCCCCCTCCTCGGTTTGCATCTTGCCATGCTGCACATTGGCATCTCTTCCATCTGCAAACCCTCACACAAAGCACATCTCCTTGACACAAGTGCTATCCGATCTGGCTTCTCTAATAGACTCAATTTTGGCTTCTTCTCTGCCAACTCGGATTGCAGGACAGGACAAGTCTGCACGCACCCAACAACATGGGTCTGGCCCGGAGCTTCTCCACCTCTCCACCAAAGCCGATACTTACCCCTCTCAAAGTGAGAGGTCAGTCAATTTGCTTGGTGCACATCTCGCACTCACTCTCCTCCGACGACGAACACTGGTGGTTTAGCAAACTCAACTCACTTCAACCGTGCCCTTCCCACCTTCTGCCTAATCTCCTTGCGCTATCACAGTAGCCCCATCAAATCCTATTGACCTGTTCAACTGCAAACAAGAAGAGCGTGAACCACTGCAAGTTTACTGACGAAGGTTCATCCAAATCAGAGCAAGAACTTCTGGGATATCTGACGAAGCCGTAATCCTCGCAGTCGTAAGCGGTCTGCTCTCAGGACCTTGCTCCTCGAAGTTTGCTAGGAAGCTGGCAAACACAATTGAAGAACTACATGAGACAATGGAGAGATACTGTAGAGCGGACATGGACTTCAGGGCAAAGTCCGACGCCCGAAGGTCACTGCAAAAACCAGAGTTGCGGCCCCAAGCGAGAGAAAACAACCCTCGCCAAAGATCAAAGTAACATTGGCGCAATCAACAAGGCAAATCCACTCGAAGATCAGAGAAGGGGCACTCAGCCTTCGGGCAACCAAAATCCGCAAGGATTCCCACCTCCGCCGGACCAAAGAAACCAACAGAAGGATCCCGCAAAAATGTATTGTCATTTTTGTGGTCCAGGAAAAGGGCACACCACCAAACAATGCGAGTGCTTTGCCAAGGGAAAAGAGTACCAGGAATCCAAAAGAGCCACATCGGCAGAAAACCGAACAATCAATCACACCAGAAAGCCAAACTACTAGCCAACCCATCCTCCATACCAGTACACCCCAATAAACTATGGCTTACCCTCGCATCAACCATTCTACACTCATCACCCACACTACAACCACAACTCATATCAACCAACCTCCATCCCTCAACGATAAAACACACCATACACTGTCACATACCCAACAACCCCTCAAACCCAAATCAACCAACAAGCGAACAACGCTTTACCACCACCACCACCAATACCAGCACTGCCAGCCCCCCAACCTGTCAAATCCGAAGCCCAAACCCAGACAACCATCAACAACCCAACATCAACCTTCGGTGTAATACTTGCCATCACCGGGGGCTCCAACGAAGATCATGGTAACAAAGGGCAAAGGAAAGAGCATGCTAGAACAGTACACCACGTAGCCGTCGAAGGACCGCACAAATTTGGACGATGGTCTCATATCCCAATAACCTTCGATTCCTGTGACATGAAGTTAAGGGACTACCCTCACACTGACGCTATGGTGATCGAAACTAATCTAGCAGGGTGGACAGTCACCAAAATCCTGGTCGACACAGGAAGCTCCGCAGACATTCTGTTCGCCACAACCTTCGATAGCATGAAGCTTGACAGAAACCTACTGCAACCTGTTGGCAACCCCCTATACGGTTTCGGCGGTCAACAAGTAAGAGCTATTGGGAAAATATCTTTTCCAGTAACCTTCGGAGACCAAGTGAACTGCAGAACAGAGCACATAACCCTCGAAGTGGTTGACATGTTTTATCCTTACAATGCAATATTTGGCCGAGGGGTCACCAATGCCTTCAACACCGTCATCCATCCTGCATACCTCTGCAAGAAACTTCCTGCCCCAAAGGGGGTCGTTGCAGTATACGGAGATCAAGACATTGCAAGAGCCGCCGAAGGAACAGTAGCACCTGGGCAACGCAATGTGCACAACTTAACAAACCATCAAGTATCAAAGCTTCAAAGCGAAGCTGAAGAAATCAGTGACCAAAAAAGAGCATCACCCAAAGAAGAAACCAAACAAGTCGAACTCTTTGAGGGCAACTCCGAAAGAAAGGTATTCATCTCAGCCAGCTTAGACCCCAAGTCAGAAAACAACCTCGTCCGTTTCCTCAAAGAAAACTCTGACACCTTCGCTTGGTCTGCAGAGGACCTCAAGGCGGTAAACAGAACTTTGATCGAGCATAACCTAAACATAAAGCAAGGTTATCGCCCAGTTAAGCAAAAGCTCCGCAAAATGTCAGAAGAAAGGAAAGAGGCAGCGAGGGCAGAAGTAAAATGACTCTTGGATGCAAGGGTCATCCGCCCAGTCAAATATCCAACATGACTCTCAAATGTGGTCCTAGTCCAGAAGAAGAACAAAAAGTGGAGAATGTGCGTAGACTTCACGTGCTTAAACAAAGCTTGCCCAAAGGATGACTTTCCCCTACCAAACATAAGAACCTTGGTTGACAGAGCATCCGGTTGCCAAATGCTTTCTCTCCTCGACTGCTTTTCAGGGTACCATCAAATCTGGATGAATGAAGAAGACGAAGAGAAAACAAGCTTCATCACACCTTCGGGCCCCTATTGCTTTCGAAGAATGGCAGAAGGCTTGAGAAACGCAGGATCTACCTTCGCTCACATGACATCCGAAGTCTTCAAAGATGAACATGCCATCTCTGCCTACATCGATGATTTGATCGTTCAAAGCGAACAAAAAGAAAGCCACATACCAGACTTGGCAAGAGTGTTCAATAACCTTCGGTCAGCCGGATTGAAACTAAACCCCGAAAAATGTGTCTTCGGGGTAAGCGAAGGAAAACTGCTAGGCTGCATCGTCTCAGCAAGGGGAATCGAAGCCAACCCCGAGAAGATTGATGCCATCATTAACATGGAACCACCGACAACCAAAAAAGCAACTCAGCGTTTGTCAGGCCGTTTAGCAACACTTAGCAGATTCATCTCAAGATCAGCGGAGCGAGGCTTACCTGTTTTTCAAAACCTTGAGAAGCACCGCCCCATTCAATTGGGGACCTCGGCAGCAGAAAGCTTTCGAGGATTTGAAAGGATATCTCACCAACCTAACCGTCTTAACAAGCCCAAGCAAAGGGGACCTGCTACTGCTGTATATCGCAGCCTCGCCTCATGCAGCCAGCACGGTGCTAGTCAAAGAATCGCACGAAAACAGCAAATCAAGGCAAGCCCCAATATACTATGTATCAGAAACCCTCGAGGGTCCCAAGTGAAACTACTTAGAGCTCGAGAAGATAGCATACGCCGTGGTCATGGCATCAAGAAAATTAAAACACTATTTTCAGGCACATGAGATCCAAGTACCCTCAGCATACCCCCTCGAAAACATTTTCAAGAACAATGAGGCAGTCGGCAGAATAGCAAAATGGGCAGTCGAATTGAACAGCTACACCATAACCTTCGTGTGAAGAACAACGATCAAATCACAGGCCCTAGCAGACTTCATAGCCGAATGGACTCCAGACCCTCGCAGAGACAGCCGAAACAGATCCATTTTGGACAGTGTATGTCGACGGAGCCTGGGGAGCAGCTGGAGCAGGAGCCTCGGCTATCCTAGTTTCGCCATCTGGGTCGAGGCTACGCTACGCAAGGAGACTCAACTTCAAATGCACAAACAATTCCGCAGAATATGAAGCTGTAATACTGGCGATTTCAAGGCTTCGAGCATTATCAGTCCGAAGGGCGGTCATCAACACAGACTCCCAAGTCATTGCGGGTCACATTGAGAAAAATTACAAAGCAAAAGATGTAGAGCTGCAAAAGTACTTACAATATGTCCAAAGTTTAGAATCTTTCTTCCTCGGCATAACAGTAAAAGCAATACCGAGATCCGAGAACAGCAAGACAGACAACCTGGCCAAAGCAGCAACACAACAACTACAGTTGCCGCCAGACGTCTTCTATGAAGCAGCAACACAGTCAGCCATCGAAGCCACTGACAAAATAGCGAAGCTGATCAATGCAATTCAGAGCGAAGATTGGAGAGCCCCAATCATGGCCTATATCAACGGGTTGCACGAGCCCGATTCCAAAGAAGAAGAAAACAGACTCAGCCAAAGAGCCTGAGGGTACAAAATTGTGGGCGAAACTTTGTTCAAAGCCTCGGTTACCTCTCCATGGCTAAAATGTGTGTCACAGGACCAAGGAAAGGACATACTCAAACTCATTCACGAAGGTATCTGTGGCTCCCATAACGACCCAAGAGCGCTAGTTGGAAAAGCTTACCGCCAAGGTTTCTTTTGGCCTACTGCATTACGAGACGCAGAAGATATCGTCAAGCACTGCGAGGGATGCCAACTAACAGCAAAAATGCAAAACGCCCTAGGTGCCCCAACAACTCTGATATGCCCAACATGGCCCCTGCAAAGATGGGCAATAGACCTCGTCGGTCCACTACCAACAGCTCCAGGAAACCTTTGCTACGCAGTGGTAGCTGTGGAATACTTCACGAAGTGGATTGAAACTAGACTGTTGGTTTCCATCACCTCTCTAGCCGTGAAAAGGTTTTTCTGGCAGCAAATAGTTTGTCGATTCGGAGTTCCCAAACACCTAACCGTCGACAATGGTACTCAGTTTGACAATGAAGTTTTCAAGGAATTCTGCACTCAAATTGGAACAATCTTGTGCTTCGCCTCAGTCCGGCACCCTCAATCCAACGGCCTAGTTGAAAGAGCTAATGCAACAATTTTCCAAGCCATATCCAAAATACTGCAAGGCAGGCCCAAGGGAAAGTGGGCGAAAGAGCTAACCTCGGTCACCTGGTCCCATAACACTTCGGAATGCAGAGCTACCAAATTCACACCTTTTAGGCTCCTTTTTGGGGAAGAAGCTATGTTACCAAAAGAATTGAAATATGGCTCTCTCAGAACAACCCTCGAATCAGATGAACAAAACCAACTGCTTGATAAAGATTTGGCTCGAGGAAACGAGATGCAACGCAGTGCACAACCTTCACAAGTATCAAGAAGAAACCAAAAAATGGAGAGACAAAAAGGTGAGAATCAAAGATTTGAAGAAGGGTGACCTCGTCCTCATCCGGAAACAAAACGCCAACATGGCGGGAAAATTTTAGCCAAAATGGACGGGTCCATACCTGATAGTAGAAAGCAATCGTCCTAGGTCCTATCACCTCTCTGATAGCGCAGGAAACCGCCTGCCTCACACCTAGAATGTTGACGACCTTCGCAAATACTATCCATAGCGGAGCCTTAGCGAGCTCCCGCAACATGTAATTTGCCTTTTTCTCTCTTGTCTTTTTTCAGTACCATTGCTTGTAACAAAAACAAAGGAGCTGCACTCTTTTTGCTTACGAAGGGGCGTAAGGTTTTTTAACGAGGCAGCATCCAAATCCTTAATACAAGCAACAACCCCCGAAAAAAGCAAAACTCCAAATTGTTTCTTTTTCTCCATAAACATCGAAAAAAGCAACTCTTCATCAAGAGCGCTTATAATCGATGAAAACCCCCGAAGATTGCTTCGAAACACAAATTTTTTCGAAACAAACTTGGGAAAAGCAAACTTCACCTCCACCTAAGACAAGGGGAGGCGCGAAGTCCAAAAAAGTCGAGCACCCTCGCAAAAAATGCCAGGGGCTCGCAAAGCAAACTTCACCTCCACCTAAGACAAGGGGAGGCGCGAAATCCAAAAAAATCGAGCACCCTCGCAAGACACGCCAGGGGCTCGCAAAGCAAACTTCACCTCCACCTCAGACAAGGGGAGGCGCGAAGTATAAAAAAGTCGAGCACACTCGCAAGACATGCCAGGGGCTCGCAAAGCAAACTTCACCTCCACCTCAGACAAGGGGAGGCGCGAAGTATAAAAAAGTCAAGCACACTAGCAAGACACGCCAGGGGCTCGAAAAGCGAATTTAATCTCGACCTAAGACAAGGGGAGGCGTAAGATCTAAAAAAGTCGAACAACCTCGCAAGACAGGCTGGGGGCTCAAAAGGCAAACATTACCTCCACTTTTCACTACGAAAGGATCGTAATAGCACGCCCGTGATCGAGCCTCGCTATCGCTGTTTTACTAAACATCTCTCTTAAACGAAAAGCGAGCCTTGCTAAAAACAAAAGGGGGCGTCGCTATTTTACTAAACATCTCTCTTAAGCGAAAAGCGAGCCTCACTAAAAAGAAAAGGGGGCGTCGCTGTTTTACCAAACATCTCTCTTAAACGAAAAGCGAGCCTCGCTAAAAAGAAAAGGGGGCGTCGCCGTTTTACTAAATATCTCTCTTAAGCGAAAAGCGAGCCTCGCAAAAAAGAAAAGGGGGCGTCGCTGTTTTACCAAACATCTCTCTTAAACGAAAAGCGAGCCTCGCTAAAAAGAAAAGGGGGCGTCGCTGTTTTACTAAACATCTCTCTTAAACGAAAAGCGAGCCTCGCTAAAGATAAAAGGGGGCGTCGCTGTTTTACTAAACATCTCTCTTAAGCGAAAAGCGAGCCTCGCTAAAAATGAAAGGTGGGCGTCGCTGTTTTCCTAAACAGCTCAGACAAACAATAATTTTAGATAAACAACAAGCGAGCCTTGCCGAATGACAGCGAGGGTCAAATGCCTTCTTTCGTCAAATTACAAAAATGAGCCGCATCTGCACAAAACAATCTTACAACTTTTTTGCTCAAGTACAAATCAACCGCATCATGTTACACACTCACTAGAAAGTATAAAATTACATGGAACCATCACCATTCTCAATCAACATTAAATCATCAAAACCTTCGCAACCCTCCTCAAATCTCATTTCCACCGGAACTATGGGTCCCCACAACAAAGGAGACGCAGGAACAATTGGCAGTTCCCAGGTCAAAACCCTCGCCCTATACATATATCTCCGATCCATATCACTAATTTCCGAAGGCTCCTCCTTCGGAACTACAAGTGAACCGTCTGGACCCAGCTCAAGGTTGCTACGCCCAAACAAAAAATCCAGAGCTGTGTTCTCATCGATATCATCTTCAACAACAGGCTGTGAAGAAGAACCAAACAAAAAACGCATAGATTGCCGATCCGTATAGTCCGCGTCACGCCAAAAACAGCTCGCTCGACTATTCTTCAAATCGTACCTTCGCACCTTATACCACCAAAAACGCTCAAAGGATAGCGAAGGGTGTTTGAGTTTAGCTCGAGCCCATGATTCACCAGTTACAAAAGTATCCTGATAGTTTAACGTGATAGACGTCACATCAAACACCTCAAGCATGGTTTCATCAAGAACCTGCATCGTCAAACAGACAAACAAATTCTCAGTGTTTTACATCAGCACGCACCCTTCGCAAAAATTTATAAAATGACCCTCTTTTACAATCGTCCCCATCAGCTCACACCTGCTCGGGATCCTCATGTTCCACCGCCGCAGCCTCACCAGTTGCAGCAACCCCAGCCATTGCTTGGTCAGCAGCAGCAGCTTCGACTTCAGCTGTTTCCTCAACAGTAGACACCGTTGGGGCAGGGGCCTCTTCGGCCGAGGGAACCTCTTCAGCCGGAGGAACGTCCGTAGAGCCGTGCGCAGGTGCGGCCTTGGAGCAACCAACAACATCATCAGTCGCAGACGGCGAAGGCATCGCGTCCCTCTGAGCCTGCAAAAGGCAAGGGGGGAACATAGAAATGAATAACTAACACTCTCTTACATAAATAAACCAAAAAATTAAAATTTATCCCGATATCTCAAACCTGACGTGTAGCTTCGGCAGCCTCTTCGAAGGCAAGCGCACGACCCCCACCAGCAATCCAGAATCTACGAAGCAAGCGCATCGCACAATTCCGAACCTCCGCGTCATCAACCTTCATTTTACGCACTTCATCAACCGTTGGGAAAACGTGGTTCGGTTTCCTGATCTTGCGAAGGTGCTCGCAGTCAGCTTGGCGAAGTGTACCGGCCATAGCTAAAGCTCCAGCGTAGCACCCAAAGTCGGCTGCGTTACCAACTAATGAGCTAAAAACATCAAGCTCATTACACAGCCAACCTTCGAAGGCCTCCGCATTAGCAGCAGGCAGTGGCTCCCCGGTAGAGCCGCCGGCTTCAGTCAAGCAGG